>JBBMOC010000012.1:7052729-7065204 GCA_037975185.1 Centropyge bicolor | reverse complement strand
CCCCCACCCACCCCCAACCAACCCCGCCTTCAGTACCTCCTCTCTCCACCGCTGCCTCCAGGCAAACTCCTATCTTCTGTTCCCTTCCTCTCCCATTGCAACGCCTTTTCCCTGTCACTCATTCAGCAGAGGAAGGCAGCGTCTCATCCCCCTGGTCACTGCTTCGAATGAGCCAAAGATATATCCGACAGCTGCCGCATGGCTTTTCAAACACAGGATGAATTAAATGGGCGATAAACAACCAAACAGGCCTCCTTCCTGTGTAGTTTGGGGAGCCACCTGTCAGTCAGCCAAGAAACAAGGTAACTGGGCATCAAACCACATCTCCCTGCCACTACTTCATTGGCCTGTAAGGAAAAACACCTGCCAATCATGAAAAGTGTTAGGTCATTATGTTATGACAGGCTGTCAAAGCTCAAGACAGAGGGGCACAAATCACGGATGAGGAAGAAGAGGAGGGGGAGGACGAGGAGGGGGCAATGGGCTGCAAAGGAGAGGCAGGTGAAGCAGAGTTTGACAGCGGGAAGTCAAAACTCATCCTGAGGACTGGAGGGTACCCAAGAGATAAAGATACTTTTAATAGAGTTTTTCAGTTGTCTAAAATAAAAAACAATGAACATATAAGAGGTTAGCATAGCAATGCAGTCGGCTTTTCCTAAGTCCTGATGCATCCTCTTTCAGATCATTTTGTTGTTTTCCATTGCGGTCAGGGAAAAAAGAGTAACTTTTTTGACTATTAAACTATTGACTATTACTATTACTACAGAGATCCTAAGACGCCTCTGACCCACAATATCACACTACTAGTTCCTACAAACTCACAGCCAAGTGCTACTTCATACAATGGGCAAGGTTCACTGGTCATCACAAATCATACTCAATAGGAAACATTTTTGTAATCATCCCCGTATTTAAAATGAGTCATTAAAAATGTTGAAAGGTAGAGAAAAACACTTTGACATTTACAAAGAGATAACTGAACAATTAACAGGCACAGGATTAGAACATGGAGCAGTATTGTTATTGTACAGTTGTGTAGTGTAAGATTTTTAACACACACAGAATATCTTTGGGTTTTGGACTACTGGCTGGATAAAATAAGTCATCTGAAGATCACATGCTCTGAGTGTAATTTATGAAGTGAATGAGTAATCAATTCATTGTATAATAATGTTCAATAATCATAATCAAGAATAATTTTCAGTTGTAGTCCTTAAAATAAAATGAAATAAATAATAACATTTAAAAGAACACACACACACACACACAAAATCAAACAGAAATACCAACATTGTGTTTTAACCCAAAAATGTGAATTTGAAGCTGGGCAACATCAGCAAACAAGACTTTGAAAGTCACTGAAAGTCCTGAATCTAATGAGAGGGAGTCCTGTGGGAAATCTGACTGATTTACACACACACACCCACACACAACGTGTAAAACAGTGCCTCCAGGGGGGCTCTGGGCATTCGCCTCTACAAATGTGCTCTAACACCAATAAAAGCCCTGTTTCTTTTTTGTGCAACCACGATTACATACCAATGCCACAACTGATATGAAATGATGCAACAAGCTGAGACAGACTCTGAACAGCTTCCACTTAAGAAACAAACACAACAGAAGAGAAGTGACAGCACACTGCAAATGAATGCAAACTTGGGAGAAATGGAACGGAGAGAATAATTCAATCTGCGGCCACCTCCTCCAGTCAGCCAAGGAGAACTGAGCTGAGGGGAAGGCGAGGGGAGGCAGGAGGAGGAGGAGGAGGAGAGAGGGCTGAGGCGTATGATGCCTTTCTCCCTGGGCAGGGCTAGGGTGGCAGACGCCCAGATAAGCCGGGGCCGAGCAAAGATTAACTGCTTGCTCTGATGGAAGAGCAAAATAAAGGCAAGCCGACCTTTGATTCCCTTGGTCTCTCCGCGTGAGTGTCTTTACTGTGTGGGGACAAGTGGTGAGGATTGTGTACATTAACCATGATGAGAATGTTTAAACACCACCAGCTCGGACAGAAAGAAACTAATGTCATTCCTCCTGTGTGCAATATGAGCTGCATGAGCTTTCATATCCTTTCACACTCGTCCCTTTTTGTCTTTCGCATACAGTCAAACTTTTCATTTCCTGCGGTCCTTCGCTGCAGACTTATACAATAGACATGGTGGGCGCACCTGCAGCTACTCTGAAGATCACTTCTAATTGTCTAAGCCCATCCACTAGCTGAAGCACAGGCTTTACAATAAGACAAGAGCTTTCCTGGTGAAACTGATCTATAGTGGTCCAGTGAAGATAATTTCTAGGCTCATTCTAGTGTGGTGGAGCTCAAATGCTAAAGCTCTGTTAGCTCTGCAAAGAATGGATCTGTCCTCTTACCCCAGCTGCTTTTTCTTCACTGTCACTGAAGAAAACCAACATGGGCTTCTCATGTAAGTTTTTAGCATTGTTTTCTGTGTTGGTTTTGTCTTTCAATCATTTGGAAAAGCCAACAAATGTAATAATGAATTGAATTGAAAACACCAGCAGTATCTCCTAAAATTGAAACCATTACAGTGTTGGTCCCTGCACATTTTCCATTTCAAAATTCCACACTTTTCCAGACTCAAATTTCCAAAAGATCTTTCACACCATATTTGACATCTGAGTACGTACGCCTTGACATTTATTATGTAAATCAGTGGTTAAAAAAATCTAACTGCTAACATGTATGTTACAGTCTGACTTTGTTCGCTATGATGTTGCCAAATCATTGTCAGAAGATTGTAGCTCAGTACTGAAGACTTCCCCCAACCCTCCCCCAAGTTGATACAACAATTTTACAGTTTCCATCTTGCTTTCATCCCTATGCTGAAAGTTGGATGGCATTTCACTGTCACACATCTCTGCCATTTTAACAAAAATTGAATAAATGGTATATTGTCATTCCCCCGTATTTTTTAGGCTATTTAATAAATAAGAACCAAAAATGAATTGAAAAAAGTTCAATCAATTTATTCCTGGTTTAAAAATATGGTAGAAGACAAAGAATTCTTACAAACTGCATGTAAATGGTGATTTTATAGCCATCAGGTTACTGTAGTATACATGTGCATGTTAATGTAATACATGCAGTTCCTTCTCTCAAAATGTAGGCTGCTCTGTTGTGGGACTGATACTCTCAAAAGCCTCAAACCTCATTGAAATAGAATTGATTTGTCTGTCTCTCTGGATGCTCTGCAGTAGGGAAAGAATAGCTTGTTAAATGTAATTTCTGTGGCAAAAACCTCAAATCTGTTGTGCTGATAGATTTACATAAATTTGGTGTTACTTCGTGTGTGTGTGCATGTGTGTATCTGGTTACGTAAGGGCGCCTTACTGTGAAAACAGCCACTGTTCTTCCAATCAATGGTCTGTCAGAAGCTAACAGCTCCTTTTCAGGACACAAGCCCCTTATTTGCCTTGTCCATTCCACAAGGAAGAAAAGAAGGGGCTCGCTCAAGCAGAACCTGGCTCTCCATCTCACTGAAATTAAAGCTTCCAGAGGTCAGAGGCAGGCTGTGGATATCAGGCCAACATTCAAATAGGGATTATTTACCTCACCACCAACAGCTACTTCGCCCACAAGCAACATCCGTCCTCCCACATGTGATCAGGATAAAAAAAATAAATACCTTCTCTTTGACAAGCAGCACAAATACTGCCATTATTGAAACCAAAGAAACTATAAAGTCCTTAATTCATACAGCTAATGTGCTATTTCACTGCAACATTTTGCAAACAGCATGCAAAGAACCACTCAGGCAATTAAACAGAGTTTAATATAAGATTAATTAAAAATGGGAGGTAAAAGAGACGCATTTCTTTCATTTCTTCTCTGCGGTCTGTCTGTATCCACAAAAGTTTGCACGTCGACTTCCTCCCATGGGAACCATTTTGCTCTATGGCCTCTCAGCTGATGATGCTGATAAGAGGGAGCTGGTGAATAATCACCAGGATGGAGAGGAGATAGTGGAGGTGGAGGGGTTTGATAGGGTGGAGGACTGGGGGATTGGAGGTGATGTGGATTTTGACCTGCTTAGAACAGCAAACCATGACGTATTTTATATATATTAAAAAAAATCATGTTGCCTTTCTACTGAAGGGTCTCACCAGGAAAAGCAAATGACCACACTGTGGTGGTTTGTCATTGAAAATACAATTTTCAATTTGAACAAGGCACTATTTTTGCGCAGTGCTTATTTCATTTTTTTCACCACACAGCGGTATAACATATTTTATAGTTGATTGCTGAGGCATTTTACAAAAGCCCCTTTCATATAAATGATCTTTTTCAATTGTGCCCTCTAGGAAAGAAAACAACGAACAGACAAGAGTACTGCCTTGCAATTGGAAAAAAAAAAAAAGGAAAAAAAAAGGACGTCTGCGTTTTAGCACAGCGATTCCTGATTCAAGTGTCTCTATCTCTCCTTTTCTCTTCCCTCTCTGCAGATACAAAATCACACATGGGAGACTAGAAATATATGTTTCATGCAGCTTGGAGAGACGGCTGCATAAAAGCACAAAGCAGTCATTTCTATTCATTTGTCTCTCGCTGACGGGAAAATGAAGGCGTGAAGCAGATGCTATTGCTACGTGAACAAGTTGCTTAAACACAGAGAGCATTTTTTCCTTTCAAGAAGAAGTTGGATAATTAGATGCTGAATCAACCCCCCCTCCACTTCCTGCCTGGAACCCATATTGTCACTCAAATGAATAATTTTGTGTGAGGCAGGAACACAGCAAAAAAAAAAAAAATATATATATATATATATAAATCTTCTGCTGTACACTGACATTTGTTTAGGAGAAAAAAAGGGTGAGCAGAGCATTCAAATGGGGCTGAAAATGGTACATTCAGAGCTAAAATAAATGTGTGCATTGGAGATGTGAAGAAAAGTGCTGGAGGCAGGGTGCTGCCATGAAGCAGATCAGGTTCTGACATTTTGTCGAATGTGAATTTCTGCCAAGGAACTGTGGGTGGGATGTTGTGACCTTTATCAGTGGAGTGATAGAATGACCCAATACTATAGATAGAATAATCAAGAGAGACAACAATCTGTTTTTATAACATGATGCTGCAATCTATCCCAGTGTGTGTGTGTGTGTGTCTTTGTTTGCAATGACCTCCCATACTCTGTTTGTGTGTCAGTATGTGTGTGAGGGTTGCTGACCTTCTGATGCACCTGTAGTAGGCAGCAGCAGACTGACGCTACCGCAGGTGTTTGCGAGTATACAGATGATTTCTCCTTTGAAGGTTAAACAGGCGATGCTTTAGCAAATTCTCTCAAGGCTTCCGCAAAGTTAGTCGGCCATACGTTGAGTGAGGTGTGTCCATTCATATGTGCGTGTGTATGTGTGTATGTGAAGTGTAATAGCTTTGCTGCAGGTTGTAACAGATGGTTGCTAATGGAAGTTCATAGATCTGAATGACAGGGGCCAGGGGATTGGGGAGGAGATTATGGGAGGAGATGTGTTATTCAGTGCATGTGTGAGTGTGTGTACGCGCATCCATGTGTTGGGAGTGTGTCTACCTTTGTGTACACATGCACAATTAGTGTGTATATCACTAAGAAAGTAGACCAACTAATGTTTCTTGTCCTTGGGTAAAGGAAGATAAATGTTAAACAGAAGTTTTTTCAGCCACATTAGAGGTATAGCTTCAGGGAAAGTTACTGTCTGTCCATCAGTCAGTCCACCACTTTGGCCCACACTGAAATAACTCAACTAGCATTAGATGCACTGACACAAAATTTTGCAGTTATTTATGGCACCTTGAGGATGAAAGAGGGCAAAACCAGGTGACTCTGGTGTTTCTCTGACTTTTAAGCAAGCACCACCAACAAGTCAAAGCACTACCAGATCCACTAGCACCACGACAAGGTTGGTTTTTGAGGTTTGAGAGTGCTGCAACAACTACTGGCTGGATTTCCAAGAAATTTGGCACAGACATCAGCATTCCACTCAGGATTAATTGCAATCACTTTGGTGATCTCTTCATCCAGCGCCATCACCAGATCAAAATCTTGATTTGTGCAATACATGGTTTTATGTCCAAATACTGGCCATAACTAATGCCACTCCCTTCAGCCTCATCTGTGCGCTGTGTTTAGTGCTAATTAGCAAATGGTGACATGCTAACATGCTAAGCAAGATGGTGAACTCTGTAAACATTACACTTGCTAAAGCATCAGCACTGTCATTGAGAGCATGTTAGCATTTAGCTCAAAGCACCAATGTGATAAAAACATCTAATTGAACTGGATGCTAAACTATCATTTGTGAGAATTTCTCAACTCATTCTGGGACAAATCTGATTTCATATTATTGATTTGTATCACTGGCAGAGACAATAAAACAGCAGATCATGGTGCATAATATAAAAATCAGGTCAGAATCAGTCCTTATGCTATGTTTGTTATGTTTCAATAATTACAAGGTGTAGTAAAAACACTGCAGAGACATTTCAAATTTCAAACATTTTCGTCTGTTACAATATTACGTCTGAATGGTCTTTTTTATGGTTTTGTAGTTGTGCCAAGAAATGCCTTAACATCCTTCAAGAAATCAGTTTGAAGGAATAGTCCACGGCCCTAAAGGCATGTGTAAAAGATACCATTAATGGAGTATGTCCTCAGGAACCTGATGGATTCTTTCTGAACTACACTGACAGACATTTGATATGCTTTTGCCAATCAGTGCACACTGCAAAGTTGTAAAGTTTTCTCTTCTATTTATACCCAAGTAGAGCTCGGCCTACTTCTCCTGTTCTTCCCTGATGGGACCTGAGAGTTATAACTGCCTCTCCAAAGGCCCACAGGAAATGGAAAACTAAATTACTTTGTTAGATTCTCACGTTGGTGGTGGTGGTAGTGATGGTGGTGGTGGAGGAGGTGGGAGGGCTGGGGTTGTAATATGTAGCTATGTCTTCGACAACAGCATATACAAAATGTTCCACGCATGTTAAAGTTCTGACTGGTGATTGGGTTCATTAGTGATTCAAACCATCTGACCTCCCCACAGCACTGCTCAGACACACTCATTATGAAGCCCTTGTAATTCATTAAGCTCCCTAAATGAACACAAGCCATACCGAGGGGTGCATGCTATTACTGAGAGGCATTGCTGTGCCTCAGGGAGGTTAATAGTAAGTGCGTGGATCAAGTCTTTATGCTATGATGAGGGCAGGGTTGGACGTTAACTACTGACATCAGAAAAATGATGGGTTAGAGGAAGAAAATAAACTGTAAGTGTGTAAAGAGATATAAAGACAAATTTTGTGTCTGTGTAAAAGATCCAAATCATAATAGTAAATATACATGTACCAGGAATAAAATAAACTTTGATGTTGAAGACTGCTTTAATACTGATGATAATAATCATCATAGCATGCACACTTCAATATATTCCTGGAAAAAAAAATCACTTCAGTGGTGCCACAGAATGAGGTGTGAGGGGAGCGAGGCTGCAGGGAAATCTGACTCCCTCTGAAAGTGAGAGACAACTCCTTCATTTGTCATCGCTTCACGCCAACAGGAGGGACATAATCACTTGCTGGCGGTGGTGTAATTCATTGTGTGCACACCAGCTGCTGTCGTGCTGCTGCTGTTGGGAATGACTGAAACTTCGAATTCGAGTCATTCAGATCGCTTGGCTATATCTTTAAAAGTCTCTTTCAAAGGACGTGTACAGTATTGGCTGCTTTACCGGCACAGCAGGCGATAAATATCACAACACGGCACAGCAATGGCTAACTGATTAAAAAGAATGGCATTAAAATCAGTAGCCACATTAGACAAAGACACAGCTTCACTTCACTAATCCTCCAGCTCTAGCACACTCGACCACTGAGGGCCAATCCAGATCCGAGTGACAGCTCTCACTATTCACAACAGCTTCACAGTGGTGTGATAGCAGGAGCCTCATTTTTAGGGCTGGTGGCCCTTTAAAAGAAAGAGGGCTAAATTTAGCTGTTATAAATTGGTTATTTGTGCGGATGCCTGTTCAATTAAAGTCAGTCACTGAGGCGTCTGAGATCTCACTGGGATGACGACTCAAGTCATCAACCACACACTCCAAGGAGGTGGTTATACTCCCAGTGTTTCTGCAGTAATAATTAAACTGTTGATTTCTTGTATTTTTGGCCCATTATTAACAAATAAGTATATGAAGTATGACTTATCATTAAAATGAACAAGTACGCAGTGATTGCCTTTTCATTAATTATTACTGCGAAATGATCAAAGCTGCTTTTCTCTGACGGAGACAGTTTTGTTGAAACACTCCAACCTAATAAATATGAATCAAAGAGTGTGGGCAACTTCACCCCTGTTTGTATTTGATAGATTTTTTTTTTTTTTGCAAGCTAGTACCTCTACAACTGAGCGTGCATTTTTCACCCCACTTCTATAAAGAAATCCTTGTGGGAACAGTGAGAGAACTCAAAAAGAAGTTAGTACACAGCACACAACCAACTCTCCAGTTCATTGTGGTTGTGGTTGTGTATTCTGTGTTGACAGGAGGTTTTTAGCCCACTCATAAAACTTGTACAGCTCTGAGGTGGTCACTCAGAGATCAAAACTATTAGAAGTGTAAACTGGTGGTTGTTCGTTTTTGCCATGTTCTGTGTCATAGCGAAGTATACAAAGCTGTCAGAGTGACTGACTTAAAAAGGAGGCCTTGAGCAAGCAAAGTAAGTACATGACCGACAGCCTGCTGCAGTTTGATAACTGTTCCACGTCAGCTCAAATTCCCTCAGCTCCTAGTGGGTATTTTCAGACGTCATTTGGCAGGTTGGCTCAGTGTGAACAGGTCGCAAAGTTCACAGGCGAGTAGATCCAAATGTTCACACCTGTGCCGACACGTGCGCGCTCACACCCATTTCAGCATGCATGTTTGCTGTGCGTGCCACGCACGATACTCTGTGTCTCAGTGAATTATTAATGGATGTAACGTGATGACAGATGACTCGGAGCGGCCTGTCCCTCCCCATCCCTGACCCGGCTGTGTCGTCTTGGTTTCCACGGTCAGGAGGAGACGGAGGCCCACGCAGTCTGATTGATTAATTCTGTCAAGCACACTTTTGCTGTCCCTGCACAGTGTCCGGTCCGAGCTCTCCTGCAATCTCTCACAATCACTATCAGCATGACTGCAAAGTCACAGAACATCTCCATCATTCCTGAAAGAGAACCCACCCACCATACACCATTTTCTTTAATTCAATTTACATTCTTTTCCAACTAAACAGGCCTATTTAAAGATATAGTGAGCTACATTAACAATACTGTTCTAAGAGAGACAATATTAAAAAAAGATTGTGATTGCTGTACAATACATTTTAAGAAGACATCAGGGAAGCTGCTGGACCAGGTACAAATACACCTCAGGTGTGAGCCTCCCAGGTGCGACTACACTACATGTCAGTTTCACTTCTAGTCTAAAGATATTTCCTGCACATCTGCTGTCGCTGTGTTGCACACAAACCTCAGAGTGAATCATATCTGTTTATGTGGGTCAATCTTTTTTTTCCACGACGGTGGAGTGAACCACAGATCTGAGCACGCACACTTGTTTAACTAAAAGGCCTCGATGCTAGCAGTGTTTTTTCTTTCTATTGTGTCTTTGCACCTGCTGCGAAGGTTTCCTCACTAACTTGCATTGCTTGTCACTACATTTCCTTGGCTGTATTTTGTAGTATCAAACCAGGCCTCATCCCCTCACCTTCCTGCCTCATCTCCATAGTTTGACCCTGCAACCATTTCAATAACCAACCCAGTAGAGTGCTGGGTGTGTATCCATCAAGCAGTGAGCAGCCCAGAGGCAGCCATCCTTCAGTCTGTAAGTGGTATTGGGATAGTATTGAGATCTGTGTAATTGGATTAGACCAACCTTAGTCCCCTCTCTATTCCACCAGTCCCCTCTGTGAAATCATAACTTAAGAGCTTTGACAATGGTAGTTTTGCTGTGCAGTAGCTGATGGGAATATAACATGATCTCTGTCTGTAGCTCGTGGCCTCATCTTCCCTCCCTGAGGCTGGAAAATCCCAGCAGCGGTCTGACTGACAGCTCAACTCTGCCTGGCTGTGACTGACAGTGTACAGGATGTTGTGCAGCCTGGTATGGTTCTGAGGGGCCGAACTGATCTCAGGCCTCTGTGGCGATTCTATGGAGCATTACAAAGAGGAGCACAGGAAGGGATGAGGCCTCAGATCAGTCTTGGAAGTCTATCGCCTCTGTTTGGCTTTATACACATGACAGGTTACATGGAGGGCTGTGTTCTCTCTGGCTGCTCTGGGTTAAAAGGCCTGTCAGACAGACACTCTTGTAGCATCGCTCAGGTGTGAGCCTGTTGCTCTGATAACACATACACAGAGGAAGACACAGTGAAAGAACAAAGAAGCACACACAGACTAGTGCGTGTGACGTGCATTCGTAAACAAACACTCTCTGAAAAGCATATTGCAACCTCTCAACTAACATGATCTCAGGTAATCAAGCAGCAGAGGTGACACAGGTAAATATCCATGTGTGTATCATTGCATTATATTATACTGTGGCTTGTGGCTGTAGGAGAAGTGATACCAATTCATCTTTGCAAAGATTAGTATTATTCAGGGTCTCGTAGATGGTATTGATTATTATTAACTAGTTTGTAAATGTTCCACATGTATCATAGACAAATAGGTATAAATAATTGAGGGATATTTTCTTATGACAAAAAACCCCCCCTTTTTTAGCCTTGAATAAAAAACTCTAGCAAAGAGTTTAAATAACTGTAATGCAAATGCACCAATTGATCTATCTCCAGAATGTGTCCATTTCCTCTTAAACAGCAACAAACATTTTTCACATTTTTTTTTTAGGAAACTTCTTGGAAATCACTAGGAGATTATTTGGAAATCAAGGAAAATAAAATGTTACCAAAAAGTCCTCTAAAAGACTTCAGTTTCATGAGGGTATGACTTAAAGAAGATTAACTTTTCATTTCCTGCACAAATGCACCTTCAGGAAAAGATGCATTTAATGGAACTTGAACTGAACACCAAACGTCAACACATAAAACTTGGGGGATATACAGTAGCTAACTAAATTCAAACCTGATCGGCTGCAGAGTCAGCTCATGTACCCTCAAGTAAAAAAAAAAAATTGAGTCAGGTGTCAGCTGCAACTCAAAGGACAACTGAAAGAAGCTAAAAATTTTAAACATCAGAGGAAGCTTTCCTGAATCATATTTCAACCTGCGTCACAAATACAAAGATTTATATTGAGTCCAGCGGCAACGTAGAAGTCTGTCAGCCCAGCGGGGTTTGTGTTACATTTTAATTTTGGCACTGAGAGTAGAATCCGATCATTGTTTGAGAAGACGGCTGAAGCCCGAGGCAAGAAAAGGAGAGCAGACAGGGACATGGAGTGGAGGAGATTAAGACAAGGGGAGGAAAAGAATAAACGGGGGACAAAAAAGTAAGTCAGCTTATGCGGTTTCCATTTTTGGAGGGAGAGGAACATTAAATTCATTGCACTCTGAATTATATTTTACAGATTTTGAGATACCTATTCAGATAGAGGATGTATGAAAGCAAGCATGCCTTTCTGTATCCGTCAGCTATAACATCCAGATGTGGATATTTCCAACTGTTGCATGCCACAAACTATATCTTGCTCATTGCAGCAATAACCCTAGCTTTAGCATGAGCTGAGGCAGGTAAACAAATAAACGCTCAACTACCGGATTTGGGTTTTTTTCCACCCCGTTCTGAGCTATACAAGCGCAGCATTTAAATGATTAAAATGTGCTGCTAATTTAGGAATTAAGGCTAAAGCAACTAAATCCAGAGCACTGAGAAATGCTTCCCTCCCCACTTTATATCAGTAACTGAGTATTTAGAGTCAATGTGTATTTTCTCATTAGTAACATAAACATGAATTACAACGAATCACCCCAAGCAGCATTTAAATAGGTTGCAGAAGAATAATTTCTTCTTGCATGCCTGTACACGCACAGACGCAGACACACACACACACACACACACACACACACACACACACACACACTCCTGCTTGTTTAAATGTGTGGCAGGGAATATTTGGGACTAAATAACCATTACAGGGGGTAGAAACAGGCTGGAATATAAAACGCTGTCAATACTGTGCTGAGCCGAGTTTGAGACCTTCTTATCTACAGACTGCATTAAGACATGGCTTTCACTTTTCTCCCTGTATGAATAATAAGTCCACATGAATTTATTTCGCCTACAGTCTTGAATTTTTAGTTTTAGCGGGGGAAAAAAAATAAATCCTAACCTCCCTAAATGAAACACATTAACTTGTTGCATACTTTTTGTTAAGGTTTGTATTCTATAATGACATAATGACTCCCCATTTCTTCGCTATGCTCGTTTGCTTTTGCAATTTTATCATCCTGCTCTCTTTTCCTCTCCTGTCTGCTTTCTTCTTTTGATTTTTTACCCAA